>OW203736.1:15285420-15334326 GCA_934045075.1 Yponomeuta sedellus | reverse complement strand
ACAGGAAAGACTAATCAATAGGTGCGCAGCCAACCAAGCCGCGGGTATCCTCACGATGTTTCCCTTCACAGTTAGCATGTGTGGTTTCTAGTAAATTGTATTAATCCTGAAACTAACAGCTTTGACGTTCATTAAGTAAACCAGTGAATAAATGAGTTTTGATCCACCATTTCAAAGGTACCATCATAGGTACAACTGTCGAGCGAGTCGAATTCAACCCTTGTATGTCCCCTACTGGGGCACGGGTCTCTTTCTGCGTCGTAGGAAGGTTAGGCCATACTCCACCGTGGGGGCCAAGTCTGGGTTGGTGGAGGATTGTAAGGCAGTCTTACTATCAGAAGTTATCAAGCCGCCCTAAGGCCTCTGACATGGCATAGTACAACTGTGAATTGAGAATATTAATTTATTCTTATATTTTTCTGAATAACTGTATGCCTTTTATGACACGTTCTACCGTTCGTTTCAGACGTGAATTAAATAAGATTTATCTCCTTATTCAGTAAATAATAAGAAATAAATATAACCTCTTATTCCTTTGCACAGATTAGCGTTCTTTTTAGTTTTGTTTCGGTGACGTACTTCCGGTTTCGTAGACAGATAACTTTTTTTTCGCTTAAAAAATATTAAAGCAGCCTTTAGAGCGGTTTCGCACTAAGTCCGATCCGAATCCTATCAGAGTCCGTGAAAATCGGGTCCGAAGTAGTCTTAGAACTATTTCTATGGTAGTTTACGCACTAGATCCGGCTTCCGACATACGATGTCTCTTCGTCATCTGACAATCTCCATTCCGGATAAGATTATTTATTGACGGACCGAATCCGACCTGAGAGCGGGGTGTGGCTGGGGCAAGAAGCATCCAGTTTAGTGCTGTTCTGTGTGGCATGTTTGCATCAGGTCACCCCACGAGTGGAAAATAACCATGTTTTGGGCACAGCTTGGATTTACCCTCTGAACTGCTCGGATTTAGATCAGAGATCGGACTAATGCGTCAGGAATGTCCGAATTAGGTCCGAGATTTCTAGACCCGTATTTTCACGCATTCGGATCGGACGTAGTGCTAACCTAACCGCTCTAAATCTAAACCCAAATCGAATCATTCCTCTCAAACAAGCCTGTTTCTCAAATATGCTTTTAATCTAAAAAAACTGTTTTTGATAACACTTTGTCCATTGCTGGCAGTGGAGTGACATCTCTAGTGAGGTTTTAATGAGGAGAGATTGTATCAGGAACTTACAAGTTAGAGTACGCGGGCTTCGGCATCTTTTGCGAGGTTACTGGAATTTTGGCAAGACTGAACTGGGAAATTCCAAAATAATGCTGATTTATGATATTATTTTCACCGTTATCATATCTTTATGAATGTCTCTAATTAGTAAGATAGGATCGAATAATTATTTATTACAGCACCTTTTCTACATTAACGGTCTCATTTATATAAAAAAACATCATTCCTTAAAACACTCCTCAGAAGCAGTTTAAATAGTTTGTGATACAAAAGTAATCTGTGGGGAGACGTAATTAAATAATTATGTCTTCCCCCAGATTACGTTTTTTCCGCTCATTAGTTCTAGCCTATGGGGAGAATTTTAGAGGAATGGTACAAATAAGATCGTTAGTATCAACTTAATTCTGGATACGCTTACTTGAATTTTGTCGGAAGAGTTCGACCAGGTTCGACCGGTGACGACGCGGGCTCTGCTCCTCTACTCTATCCACCATGATTAAGCCCTAAGAATCAGAGCCAAACCTAGTCGGATTCCTTCGAAAAAAAAATAATGTACTTAAGTGAATCCAGAATTAAATTGATAATGTCGAGTGCTTACAAAGTTGTGCTTCAAAGAAAACTAAGTTTTTTTCACCAAATACAACACAAAACTAGTGTTTTTCAATGCACTGTACATTGTATTTATTTCGCTTCCTCTACCGACCAAAATGTTTTGTGAAGAGAAAACGGATGTTTTGTATTTTTTTAGCAGGCGTGCCTTTACACAAAACAAATCATAAACGTGTTTCCTGTTAATACATATTTTGTACGCGTTTCCGGATGTTCAAGAGGATACAATATTTTCGCCAAGCAAACTTTCCCCAAAATACGCAAAATACGTAAGAAAAATATTGAAGCCCATGTTAACAGACCAAGCGTCCGTGATTTTACCGGAAACATTTCCGATTGACCTGCCACAAAGACCTAACCTATACAAGGACGATGTATTCCGCCCATTCGTCACCGATGGGGAGGGAATGATAAAAAGGAAATAAAATAAAATGTTATGTCGTTCGTCCAGTCGTGTTTTAGATGCAATAGTGGCACTTCAATCAATTGCGGTCGATTTGTAACTATAAGTCCGCAGTGATGACCCTCCACGAAGGGTATAGGCGAAAAAGAGAATGGAAAAAAGAACCGGGTCCGAATCGGACATATAATATGGCTCGGGCATTGTGGGGAGGACACAAAAAGTGACCATTATAGTCCCAACTTTATCAATCGGGTTTTTCGGTTAACTTTATGGAGCCCTGAAGGATATGAAATCATCGTAAATTCTGGATTAAGGTCAGCAACTACGGCGACCTTCACTATAAATTCACGATGAAGAGGAAACCGCTTTCGATAGTAGAAACATTCCAGCCAATGTTGAAGCGAATTAACATACGTTTTGAGGGTTCTTGAGGAGAATGTAAACGAATTCTAAAATACTGTTTATTTCAGAAAGATGGTAAGTGTTGACAGTATAGCAGTAGAGTGAAAATTTAAAAGAAATCTAGCATGGGTCGCGTAATATAGAATATTGAGTTTAAAAATGACAGAACAGAATGAAAACAAAGAAGAAAAGGCGTTCAAAAAGTTACACCGTTACAACGTGTTACCGTCAGAGCGTTATCGAAAATTTTGTCGGTGAATTTAAGGAAAAATAATAAGAAAAAGTCTCAAATAATCCTCGGGATCCTGTGATAAAAGAGAATTCAATCAAAATGGAAATTTCAGTAAATCGAATTACAATAAATTTCCCTGCACCTATACGGAGTAGACGTTTAACAACTGAAGACTGTAGGTTTATTTAAAAGAAAAATATAAGCCTTTGTTTTATTAAGACGTTAACAGTGAAGGGGGGAACAACCTAATGACTTCAATTATCAGTCTTTCATGCATTCTTATCTCAAAGGATGTCCCTGCCGATGACATTGGCATAGTTCTCTCTTTTGTTTAATTAAGCAAAAAGTTTGCATTGTCACCATGACCACGCGTTTAATCTGGGCGACTTTCACAAATTGCGGCGGCCTTGTCTAAATCTAACGTTTCCTGCAAAGAAACCTTCACCTTTGTTGTACAGTCGACGGAACAATAACTTTACATTATAGTTGAAAAGTCTCTTGTAAGGCAACTGAGTAGAGCGCACCGGTGTAAAGGTCGATAACTTGGCGATTGTACAATATGAAAGTCTTTGTTTCTCTTATCTTACGTCATCATAGTATCGCATATTCATCAAATCATGCTAGATGCACCAAGATTTTGTATAACTTCTCATTTATTTGTTTACATGCATATTCAAATTAATGTTACAATTACATGCATATTCTTCAAATTACTTTGTCTGCTTCGTTCTACTTTAAGGGGGTTCATATATAACATAAGACATGAAGGGGAGGGAGTGATTGACATAGGACTTTTTTTAAGTAGGGATGTCATAATGTGGTTATAATTATTAAATTAATATGTGACTAGATTTACACACTGCATGACAGTCTGTGTCCTAAATAAAATAAATTAAATGAACAGACCCTAATCAGCGCCCAGCTCTTTCGCCTCGGCACAAATTACGATCAAGATTAGAAAGTGAGTGTTTTGTTGCGTGCTTTACAGTTTCAATATCTCCCGGAGCACTCGGGAATCATTCGTAAAGACGGTTATCGAGTGGCTGGAGCTCGGCTCCCAACAGCTCATTTGTTAGGGGTGTTATCCTGTAGAGGGTCTTATCTATCCTCCTGCTACTTACACCTCGTTTGTTTGTTGGTAACGGAATCTGATCGCTTCGTGTGGCTTTGTTTACCCTTGGATCGCGTATCACTGAGGCGGGGGGGTAGACGGGGGGGGGGGGGGCGTGGTTAGCTAGGCATTCCTCGCTCGTTCGCTGTCAGGATTCCGTTGCAAGTTTTAAAAGTTATTGTGTTTGGTGGAATATCTGAAACCTCCACTGTCCACGAGTTAAATTTATTTCGCGAAAGGTTTATGAGCTCAGAGCGTGGTGTAGGAGTCGGGTAACACTATAATTTGCGGTTAACCTAATTCTGCCGGAAGCGAATTTATGTGACATAATGAGAGAGTATTTGGTTCGCTACTAATTTTCGGTTAAACTAGTGGTAACACGATTTTGTTGTGTAACTGAAGTATAGAGTAAGCCACATCTAATCAATATGTAATATCTAAATGGATATTAACTCAAAGAACATCATTAAGTGATTTCGTTACATTACTCAATTCTACAAGTATAATCCTAAAATTAACATTAACGTAGGAAGCACAATTTAATTGAACCAAGTCATAACTTCCACTTATTATAATCCATACAAGGCTGGTACACAGACGTGCGCGTTCCAAGGCCTTGACGGAATCAGGCTAGGAATTTCCGAGGGCGTTCGTAATGCGAAAATTACTTCGACCTGAAACTGCCAATATCGGTAATCGTGAGGTATCAGTTATTCCCCGACCTACGAAGGTCCTGTATGAATTCGTACCCTCGTCGAGTTGTCAATTACTAACCTGCGCCATTCCGCGTGGCAAAGTGACCTAGAGTAGGTGACGTGGGTCGGACCTGATGAATGGAGATGGAAATTTCAGGGCGTCTCACGTATTATTAACAGTTCTTAAACGTTTAGGTCTCGTAGCAAATGGTGATTTCGGGTCTGTATAGTTACTTTTGTGATCCATTTCAGTCTCATCAATTGTGCCTTTCGCAGAAGGATTTGCGATCACTAATAGCATTAGTTGCCGTTTTAGATTTGTACAAATGGCATCACTCTGGGTGTATCTTCATGTTTGTGACGTCCTTGCCTGGTTACCATATTACAGAGACTCCTAGTTAGACTCCTAGGAACCAGGTCAAGTAATTGTGTTGTGTGGAAGTACTGGCTTAATAGGAATCACGAACAATTTTTTACTTTTCTTCCATAATGTGGGGACACATTTATTATTTAACTAAAGTTAACGAAAGCTAAAGCCATATTTCTAAAATTTATTTAAATCTGTGAGAAAACTGTCATGGCGTCGAATCTGACGTCACGCGTAGGTGAAAAACATCGTAATCACTAGTAGTCAAAACAAAGCACGGGTGAAGTCTACTACGCGTGATGTC
The DNA here is from genome assembly GCA_934045075.1 of Yponomeuta sedellus. Lineage (NCBI taxonomy): Eukaryota > Metazoa > Arthropoda > Insecta > Lepidoptera > Yponomeutidae > Yponomeuta > Yponomeuta sedellus. Next base: position 15,328,978 of record OW203736.1, on the reverse strand, counting down.
ACGCGGTCTGATGGGTTTTTCAGTCAAAATGGCTGAAAGCAGTATTATAATCTTTTATTTTATTGAAAATATTGGTAATCTCTTTTCTTTTCATAAAACTAAATCAATGTTTTAAATCCTTTGAATATATACTTTTCGCTAATATTGTTAAATCTTGGATTATGTGATATAGTCATCACGCCTATTCTCTCGAAGAACGAAAAACCATTTATGGCTAGTAGACTTATTTACTACAAACCAATTGTGTTACCAATCAATGTCCGTAAGTACTCGTGAGCTGTCGAGAACAGCGCATTGCACCAACACACGGGATTTAGCCCAGCACTTTTGCTGTCTAGCTGGATAGCTCAAATTCGCGATCGTTTCATCAGTCCAAAACCCCTTTGACGTGCCTCGTGCCATTACAAATTTAATACCGCAGAGGCATAGCTTTAATAGCAGCACAAAGCAAATAATAACACCTATATAGAGAACACCTATCTACCCTGGGTCTTGGATGTTTACATGTTTCTGATGTCGCTGTTTCTGGTTCCCACGACACAGGGTATCCTAGTGTGGGGCCAGAAGCAATGTATGTGCATGTATGTAAAAGTTATGTTATGCTATATGTTATATAGAGGTTGCCTGGAAGAAATTGCCGTTAGCAATAAGCGGTTTATAGTTAAACACACACACACGATTGTGTGTTCACACGATTCACAATTCAGACTTCACACGACACAGGGTATCCTAGTGTGGGGCCAGAAGCAATGTATGTGCCTGTATGTAAATGTAATGTAAAAAATGTAAATAATATAAATATCTAATATATAAACATAAATAAAATATAATAAATATCTGCTGTTTCTGTATAAATTTTCCGGTATACAATAAAGAATATTCTTATATTATATATATTTTACGCCGGTCTGTTAGCTACGGTCTGTTGTTAGTTACTTGAACTTATACCTCCGTGAGCGATAAACAATACTAATTGCATCACTTACATAGGTTATGTTAAACCTAGCCCATTGATAGAGCACAGGCATTTCACTAGATGATTTGGTTTTTATACCAGGGCTGCATGACATAACATAATCTCACGCCTATATCTCGGTGGGGTATGCAAGGACTAGGGACAGCCACTTGCCACGATACTGACAGATCACCTTCGCATCCAGGGCTGCTTTTCACAAAATAACATTTCGTAGTTTCGTTTCCGTATTACGACCATTCGGTAAACGTGGCGTCTTTATTCGGTAAAATGACAGTCTACCGGCTAATCGGGTACACAATTTACAACAAATTGTCATAGTAAACCATGAATTAAAGAGGTATTTCTACGAAAAAGGCCCCTGAGGGCCGAGTCTGCATAGTTTTTAATAGAATATTATTTAAAAACCTATTTAGAGGCTAAATAGAATATAATTTGTTTGCAATGTTGGTATTGGTAGTCTAGGAACAAATTTTACTCGGTGCCACGTGCGATTAGATCTTCATCGCAAGTAATGCCTATTTTATTTGCGCGGGTTATATTACTGGAGTGACGTTGGACTGCTACTGCTTAGCAGACTAGAAAAAAGAGACAAATAAAAGCAATTTTTGTTCGAATCCCTGCATGTACGAATGACTTTGTTTCCTAAGCTATGTACATTTGTGAACATATAGTACCAATCGTTATCAACCCTTGTATCGTTATCAAGCCCCAGCAGTGGGGACATACAAGGGTTGACCCTTGTATGTCCCCACTGCTGGGGCACGGGTCTCTACCTGCATCGCAGGAAGGTTAGGCCATACCTACTCCACCACGGGGGCTAAGTTAGGGTTGGTGGAGGATTGTAAGACAGTGGCGAGCCTTACTGTGAGAAGTTATCAAGCCGCCCACAAAGCTCTGACACTTATCAAATATCTTTGTCCAATGTACGATTTGATCAAAGAAATTGGAAGAAATTGGACGACTTTATCAAATGTCTTGGAAACACCGATATTTGATCAAATCTTAATGACACTTAAATCAAAATGGCTGCAAACAAGATATCGTGGACGATTCCAATGACAATTTTTTTAATAAATACTTTTTTTTTGTTTTGACTTTGACTTTTGGTTTTTCATTTAACATAACGATAATAATAGCACCACTTAAAGACGCAATAGCAGCACATGAAGACGCTCCACGTTCGTCCATTTTCTTAAGACTATGCAAAAAATATTGGACACAGTTATTGGACAAGTGGAATGGGCTTACCTCAAAGAAAATTTTAAAATATTTGACAGCAAAATTGGACAAAGATATTTGATAAGTGTAATATCACCCTTACTCAAGTGATTGATTCCAATCACTCGGTTCGCCTAGGCCACGAGCGCTTCTATAGTAACAATGCCACTCGGTGTAACTGTGAAGGAAAAGATCATGAGGAAACCTGGGTGTCTGAGGTGTTCAACTACCTCAGCGCTTAAGATTGCTTATCCGCATGGGTGAAATTTTTAGCCTCTAAATAGGTTTTTAAAATTGCTTATCCGCTGTGGGCATGCGTGGTAATTAAGCCCATACTCTCCCGTGCCCCGTCCCGTCCCGTGTCCCGTGCAATTTTCGTGCTAATATTATTTTATTGAATAATTATGAGTGTATTAGACACGAGGCTATAAGTGCGGGCTTCTTTTGCCGCAGTCGACTTTTACAGGTGAAAACTCAACTCCGTAAACTTAGTAAGTCATGACTTATCTACTAAGTTAATAAGCCTGTAAGAGCGGGGTTACAACTCCGGGCGACTTTGCACCGAAAACATAAGCTGTGCTTCTATCAAAGTCGGTCACGAGAGTGTTTAATTAAACTACGTGCTCGAAAACACTCCCGGCAACATCCGGATTCAAACTCTACAAAAGTCTAGTGGTGAACACGGAATAAAAAAGGATTTGCTAGGCGTAGACCGCTTGCCTATTGTCGGTGCGCGCGTCAGTGAACCATACGCTATTGCAATATTGTAAGCTTCAATTTCATTTATCAGATTTTTTTGTCAATGTGGAAATCCTAGTGCTTCTGTGCTTCACAAGACACGCTAAGCCGTTGGTGCCGGCTGTCATGTAATGGCAGTCGCTAAGCCATGTCAGAGGCCTTACGGGCAGTTTGAAAACTTCTGACAGAAGGCCCGCCACTGTCTTACAATCCTCCACCAACACGGACTTGGCCCCCGTGGTGGAGTATGGCTTAATCTTCTTGCGTTGCAGGAAAAGACCCGTGGGGACATACAAGGGTTAATATCAATATCGTGAAAACGCTAACTTTCGAAATTTTGTATTGAACGTTAGCCAGCTACAGTATATATCTGTATCACGTAGCTGAAGGTACTACTATTGTGAACTCTCATAAATTTGTGAAGTTGTAGAACGTTTTATAAAAACTGGAACGTCTTCAACTCTGTGTTTTATTTACAACGATAAACTGAAAAAACTTGATAGTAAAACAGAATAAGCAGGAAAAGGACGATTTATGTAGTTCGGTCTAGTTGAAATGTAAAGTAGTAATGCCAAATCTTCAAGGAAATCCCAAAACTGGATGACGTAATTTTAAACTTTGAAAATTATACACAGAATTAAAGAAATTTTAAGAAATATACACAATTTTCAAGAGGCACCGTTACAAAGTAACGCTTAAAGTTGTTAAAATCCCAACTAAACCATGATTCTCCGAACACCAGTCAATTGGTTTCGCTCACAGAAACTAGCTGTAGTACAATAACGGCAAACATATTGAGCAATATACTGCGCAAAGAGAGAAAGTGCAACAGGGTCCACCGACTTATCAACCAAACGCGTGGTCAAAAACATCATCTTTCTCCCCGCGCTACCTCATGCTAATCGCTTTTAGTAATAAGGCCGCCCAGTGTACTATATTTTTAAATAATTTGTGTGTACAATAAAACATATTCTATCCGTCTACCTCAGTCCAGCAGAGTACCAAAAAAAAAACTAGGTACTCGCCATGCGCATTGTTCAAAATGTTTGCCGTCATCTGTATCTACTAGTTATTCCCTAATGCGCCGGCGCATATGTCACGTCACGTGTGAGAGTCGCGCATGCGCTTGTATCAAGTGAGTCAGAGCGCGTTGACCTGTGCCGGAGGCCGGACGCGTCCGATAAACAGACCAATGGCAGAGTCGCTACTTGTATCCATGACAACCGGTTTCTCATTATCATTACACACGCTATAGCAGTTAGTAGTACTATAATTGATACCTACCTGCAATAGGTAATTCACCTTGTTTGAAGTTCGACACGAATGAGTAACTTTTTATACGCTATCGAAATTATCATGACATTAAAACCTAGGGCAATTTCGTCTGTGAATCACAATGTTAGTTTGACGTTTAATAGCTTCATAATTCGGTTTGACTGGCTGAATGCGTAACGGGACAGACAAAAACAGCGGCCAATTTAGTGCGATCTCCGTCTGTATTGAGTTTTGTTTCAACGGTATCGTGATCGAAGGCCCGATTTAGACTGGTAGGCAATCAGTGGCTATCCTGAATCCTCAGCTGAGAATGTTCTCAGACAATTTGCACCAATTGTGCCTGCATCACAAACTCAATACAACCAGAGGGAGAAAAATACGGTTCGAAGGCAGCGGCTAACATACTCTTAGTACATTGAATAATTTAAAAAAATAATTTACATTCTTTCAACGAATAGAATGTAAATTATTTATGTTGATAATTGAATAATGATTTCTGATTTTGATGACTTAACTTGTTCTAAAAACACATATAGAAAGGGTTACATGGTTATTTCTAGAATACGCAATCCAAATAGAGTGAGACACCCCGAATAGAGACTGTGTTTTATCTATCAGAGTTTATAAATGTAGAAAATCATTGTCCCATATACCAATAAGAAAGTTTAATTTACATAATATGTATAGATTGAGGTTTCTTTCGTATGATTTCCAGCATTATCAATCAAAACGCGCGAGTACAAAGCATAAAAACGCGCGAGTACAAAGCATAACAATTGATGAATTTGTAAAATTTAACAAAAATAAAATTCTAAGTCGTAAAACAAAAATTGTCATTGTTGTGCTTGTTACTTTAAGAACCGGCCATCTCTCGGCAAAATAATGAATCACAGATAGTCCTTGAGGACGGGGACAAAGTTCAATGTTTTCACTCTACAAACTTGACAACTTCTTTTTCCCCAAAAGTAATTTTTGCAAAGCCCGCCTATCCTACCTGAATTTTCTATAAAGACGCACGAAACATATTATTCACAGTAACTTATCGCAGATTTTAACATTACTACTATAAAACCTTCACCGGCTGTCGTTTGTGGCCAACTAACATTCCACTCACTCACATCCAGGCACACACCAAGTTAGCTTGGATAAGATCACTATCAAACGTCATTGGCTAAATACACCTGCTGCTACAAATATTGTTACCAAAAGAAACGATACCAAAAGAACCCGAGATTCCAAAGAATAAGAAGCCGCCCTTCCGTAACATTACTTTCGCGCCCGCACGGCCACTGCGGAAATTGACTCATTAATAAAATACAACTGTGTTGTCTTGACCCTCCCGACGATCGGGACGGGACGTGAGCAGACCACTCGTGCTTCCTACGAGAGCGTGTAAGAACACCGGCCTTTGTGAGGGGAGAGAGACGCTCCCCTGTTGAAGTTTACTGCGAAAATTGGGAGAACGGCTCGAGAGGGCAACGCCACACACAGCTGCTGAAAAAAGTGTCTTAGGGCTATATGGGGCATGCCTTGGAGAGAATCATGCCGACCGATCTTTCAGAAATATAAAATGGTTCTCTGCCTTTTTGCAGAAACATTTTCGGCCGATTATCATTTGGCAACTGACGTTTCACATAATATTATTTTGCGGAATAATCATTTGCCAACTATTCTTAAATTTTTTTTTGATTTCCCATCCCAACCTCGTAGTTGCCAACTGTTTGTTTTGTTTGCTTTTTATAATGAAATCTTTCAAAATGCCAACTAGCGTAGCGTATATTTAAGTAGCGTATATTTTACGCGTAATATTCATTCGGTCGGCCAAACTTTTTTCTGCAAAAAGGCAGAGAACCTTCGGTCTTACATGTTCAACTTAACACGCTCCTTCGCGCTCCGCTACGCTACGCGCTTCGTCGCACCTATATTTTTGTCGCAGATTGAGTCTCGTCGGCCACCCCTCTAGCCAGTAATATTTCCATTCCCAGTAATATTTTTCTTAAATTAAAAATGCAAATAATTTTTTTTTATCATAAAATCAATGTATGAAAAGGGAACTTACACTGACGAAACTTTATTCATCTAATAGTTGTTTAACTAGTAAAAGACTTGACCAATAATAAATTCCCAAAACGTTTTGTGTCATTATAATAATCAGCTTAACAATAATTCTACCAAATGAAACATTGCGATACAAAAATTTGTAAATCGTTTGTTGTCAACGTAAAAAATAGGTAAAACGTTGGTTGGCAAGTGATAATCAGCGTAACAATTTTCTGCGAAAAGGCAGGACACCATATAAAATTCTCACGTTCTATTTATATTCTTGAGGTCAGTAAATTTGTCAAAAGAACCCTGGCGCTAATAATGAAAATAAAAGGACAGTGAGACATAAAACGCTCACCTACCCTAAAGTTTTCTCAAGCTTTTTACATGAAATAGTTATTACATGGCAATAGAACTATTGAAATCCCTGCCAAAAGACAGACAGTTCCCCTCCCGGAAAATCGATTTGAATTTAAATCCCGCCAGCTGAATCTAGGATGCAACCTGCATATTCTATTTAGTAATTAATAGATACTTGCATTGTACTTGCAAAAAAAACGGACGGATAGAATGTTATAACATAAGGATTTTCTATAAGCACTAATCAATCGCATGAGGTAGAGAAAAGACCTACCAACATGCGTGCTAAAAACTGAGAAGAAATAATTAAAATACAATTTTATTTTGTAATGCAAATTTTAGTGCATAAAATTGGATGTATCTTTCGGAAAACAGGAAACGTGTGCATTCGGTGGACACATCGAAGAGTTGTAAAGGGAGGGGAGTGCCTCTTGTAAGAGTTGTAAGGGGGCTTTCGGTTCATTGGTCAAACTTCCTTCATGCGAAAAATCGAGGGCGCCAGTTCTAACATAAAGCAAATACAATCTTCTGGTCACTGTTACGGGCAACAGAGAGTCATCACAGGAATATTGGATACAATATCAGCATCAGTTTGTACACAATGAAGTAAATTGTACTGTTTCAAATAGCATATTCTGTGTAGATACTAAAAAGATAGTAGCTTTAGTGCCAGTTTCTGAATTGAGAGTTTCACTAAGTAAAAACTTAAGTAACGTTCTGTCATGCTCTTTTCTTAGATATTTTAAGAGCCAGCATTACAGTTAACAATTTACTTAGCGAAATTCTCGATTCAGAAACTGACCCTTAATTCAGCGAACCTTGATTATTATTACAACTACTTATTTAATGAGGTAAAAAGACCTTTGCCTAAAATGAAATGCCCACTTTCACTAGAAAGGAAGGATCAAATTAAAATCAATTTATTTCAACGGAATTTACATTCCGTTTGCTGAATGTCAATGTACAATGTAAAATGTAAGCCGCTGACTTTGGCCTGTATTGTAGCGGAGAAAAAGGCAGCGGAAAAGAAAACTCCACTCTGACCATCTTTTCTCAAGTCATCTTAACCAAATACATCAGTTGCCATACGTGAACCTAATAAGATTTCATGATTCCCAATAACAACCCTAAATGCAAAGAATTAGTCAAATATCTCACAATAGTAGGGGAAAACATAAACATATCCTTGGATCAACATAACTTGCTCAGTAATCTTCTAAATATTACAATGTCTCGTTAGGCAAAAATGAACGAGACTGTACAATACTTAGGTTTTAGTTAAAAAATACTTAAGTAGGTATTTAATTAGTAAAATTCTCAATAAAAAAAACTAGCGGTGGTTCATAAAAGGAGCCTCCTCTAACGAACGTAGAATCGACAGCAGGGCTGTGTTTTAGAAAACTACAATTTGTTTACTGTAGTAAATTAGCTGACTGCTCTTTGGTCTACGTGATCCAAGTATGATGAAATGGCCCAGACTGGGTGTTTTTCCATGTTTGTGATGTTCTTGCCTGCTTACCAAAGCACAAACAAGTGATTGTATTGTCGTGGAATGTAGTGGATGTAGCGTGAAAGATTTTTTTACTATAACCTGGGAATTGTAGTTCCACAGGTCCCAGGTCAAATTTTATATTTTTGTTGCAAAGTAGTTCTGTGATTCGACTGCACGAGTATTAAGGTTGATGTGCTGCAGACTGTACCTTTGGTACATCTGGCAGCCTCTGGGCTACAATCAGCGAGCCCCTTACGCCCAATGGCAAATCCTTTCACTACGCTGGCGAACCTACTTTGCCATCGATACGGAAGAAGCTTAGTTTTTTTAGCAGACTCCGGGGTATGAAAAAAGGCTGTGATAGGACAATTAATTCCGTTGAGGTCAAAGTTTCTTCGGAACCTGTGCCTTGTCTTGCGAAAACTTTTACGATACAACTTCTGGGATGGTCGGAGCACGGTAGGAAACTATTTTTTTTAAACTTCCTTTATAATGTCGAAAGTTCCATCCAAGTGCGGCTATGCTGCGGGACGGGAATTTATGTGTGTTTTGAAGAACAATTGTTGAGTTAACCACTCTTCAAGTTTCTTTTATTGCATAGCTTTATTGCTTGGCTGCTATAATTGTTCCCGATTTGGAGTCTTCTCCCAGGACAGCCTGGGCTGTCATTCTTGAAATGTATAAGCTATGTAACGTTTTACATGAAAATTCGTCAGGTTCAGCCTCGTAAGTTCCTATTAAATTAGCAGCTGACCCAGCGAACGTTGCCATATTAATTAGCCTACGACCGTTTCTCAGACCTTAAGAGTATACATAAAAAAATCATAATGATCGGTGAAGCCGTTTCTCAGGAATGCGATAACACTCTGTGACATGAGATTTTTACATATTTTTTTTTAGGTTCTCTCCTAACCATATAAAGGAAATATGCGCACCAAATCCTGATCCATGCCAATCGCCTGTCGAATTCCGTATTCCGAACTCTAATTTGACAGACGATTGGAATCGTTCAGGATTTTGGTGCGCGCAGATCTATAAAGTTTTTGCTCAAGCTCTGTACCCGTCGACCTTGAGTCATCTAGATGGACCTTATTAGAAAAATAATTCAACATTAAAATGTGAAAATCACTACTTAAGCCCTCAGGCTCACTTGCACTTGTGAGCCTGTGGATGCCGCGTGTTATAGGCGAAACACGTCGCGTATTTTGACACACAATTATTGGTGTCGGTGGTGGTGTGTTAGTGTCTTGTTTCTGCTTGAAAAAGTGGGAGGGGGAGGGCGGTGCATTAACTAACCGCATGGTGCTTGTGGGATTTTAAAATACTCACATTTTAATGCCATTATAGATTTCCCCAAAATAACGCCTGATTCCATACAAAATAATTCAAGTTGTAATATTTTTCTGGTTGTGCAATAAAGTGTTCTCTATCTATCAATTGTGGTCGCAAGGCAAGTAACAGTTTTCAGGATACCAGAATTACAGCCCGAAATCTCGCGAGCGGTTTCAGGGGATTTGCCACATTCGTCTTTATCAGACCCTCCCCTTCTGCTCCAGTCCATTGTTTCGTAAGTTGAGGCATTTTTCATTCCGTAAATGGGTACTGGACGCAAAGTGCATAAAACTTCTAGGGTCTTTGTGGAAAGTTCCTCGACTTCTTTTGAGTTTAAACCTATTCAGCGCTGCTTAACCACAGAGTAAGAATGCATAAAAGTAAAAAGGTCACCCATAAAAAGATTTCAGAGAATGGACAATTACGTTAAGACAGAAAAATCTAACTAGTTAAAATTATGTTGAGCATATATTATTCATATGTATCTGAAAGAATTTTATTTATTTGTCCATCTACTTTCTTCTCCATATTGCTCCAGTCCATCCAAAGGTTGTCTGGAAGAGATCACTTTTAGTGATAAGGCCGCCGTCTGTACTCTTAGGTTAAGAAATATGTGTGTAATTTCCTTTTTTATGTACAATAAAGTGTTCTCTATCCATCTATCTATTTATCTAAATCGAAGAATTGTAACCTTGTAAGTCTGCCCAAAAGCTAACCATTCCATTTCGTATATTAAATTCTACTTCGTGCTATAGAGGAGAAATATCCAACTGGATGCCACGGTTAGCCTTTAGTGACCTCCGCACAGCGGGTGTTAAGTAATGAATCACTGTGTATAAATGGGCCAGACACAGCCTATAAGTATACACATTTCGATGCTCATAGTTAAGCCCCAGTGAATGACAAAGTCTTCACTCCCACATAAAATCAAAATGTTGTCGTTTGTGCCTTATGTTTTCACGTCTGAACTACTCAACGAAATGAAATAAAACCAATCCCTACTTTGTTCATAATATTCCCGTCAAATGTTACTAGATAAGTATAGATATATAATTTTAGAATACGGGCTTGATAATGATTAGTATTTTATTCAAGCCAACCAAGAGACGATGAGAGAAGGTTGTGGCGAACTCATCTCTCTTTGGTTTATTATATCGTTTTAAAAAAAGTATGAATTCTTTATGTCAGATGTCGTGTTTTAAAATATTTTAGTTGTCAAGTAGTTAGCGGTTAGCCCATGTTATCTAATTCATTAAATGATAATATTACGAGGATTTCTACGTTTTCATTATCATTCATACAGTCCATTTATTTCCGTCGTTTTGACAAAGGTGGTGGTAGTGCCAAACCAAAAAGTGATAGTATAATATGATTTTAAAAAAACCTATTTAAAGGCTAAAAATTCCAACCATGCCGGGATTCGAACCCGCGACCTCTGGCACGGATAGCCACGGATTTTAAGAAACCTATTTAGAGGCTAACAATTCCACCCATGCCGGGATTCGAACCCGCGACCTCTGGCACGGTTAGCCAGAGGTCGCGGGTTCGAATTTCGGCATGGGGGGAATTTTTTGCCTCTAAATAGGTTTTTTAAAATTGTCCTTAGCACGGGTTAGTGCATAAAAAGAATATATGTATAATATGATGTCAAGGTGCTGGAGATTAGTTGCTCCAAATTTACCCTGCCTGCTGAAATCAGTTGCAGAATTAATCGAAATTCCACGCTTTAGGATAACATACCACAAACTATTGTCTCCATGAAAATAGAGGGCTGATTGGCATGTTCATCACAAAAACATGTTTGGTTGCCAACCTCGTGTACATATGCACAACAAGTAGAAGTACAACTTTATTCTTGGTGTCCGAAGGGATCGCATAATATATCAAATTCCTTTGACGGAACGCGCCATGAAATTCTAAACCCTTTTCATCTGCCTCACAAACCGTCTTAACGGTGGACTAGCATCTATATCCCCGTAGATACGTCTCATGTTTCTAGTAAAAGACTTTCAGTCATTTGTAAAAACACGATTTTTTAAAACATAACATAACATTTACATACATTGCTTCTGGCCCCACACTAGGATACCCTGTGTCGTGGGAACCAGAAACAACACTCGAAAAACACTGATTAAAATTGTCTGTAATGGAGATTTTACACAAAAAGCGTAACCACAGATTAAACAACTCTACGGAATCGTGCGTTAGAGGAATCTCAAAAAGAAGAATCACCAGTTGTTCTTCCCAATTTATGTTGGTGTCGAGAACCATCTGGATAGTTGTTCTGTCGTCTTGTGGCATGTTTCGTACAGTTTCAATGGGCGCCGCAGCCCATTCAATTGCATTCACATGCAGCGCGCGCTGGACAGCTCTAACACCATTACGAGTTTTCGAACAAGGGGACTTATTCTTGAATGTCGTCTCGTCAATTCTATTAGGCTACATACAAAAGGAAGGGGCACTGCTGGAATCCTGCCTGGACGTGAACGATTCTCTTAGAGAAGTGTAGCTCCCGTGAAATTGATATGGGAAGAACAGGCTGAAGTTAGAGCCCGAAGCGCTCGTGGCCTGTGGAACCGAATGATTGGAATCAATCACTTGCCTTAAGCAACAACAGGCGTGGTCAGTTGCTGGATGGGTGACCATCCCGTGACTACCACTAGTGGCATTTTTTCCGAGCGCTTCCGTGCTTTCCAAGGGATGTTAAGCCGTTGGTGCCGCCGTCTGTCATGTGATGGCAGTCGTTAAGCTATGTCAAAGTCAAAAGTCAAAGCCATGCCTTATGGGCGGCTTGATAACTTCTGACAGTAAGGCCCGCCACTGTCTTACAATCCGCCACCAACCCGGACTTGACCCCCGTAGTGGAGTATGACCTAAACTTCCTGCGATGCAGGAAGAGGCTCGTGCCCAAGCAGTGGGGACATACAAGGGTTGTTATCGATATCTAGTTAGAGTGCTCATCTAAATTAAACGTACTGGAGCCTGTATTTCTGCTAGATTTCACCGCGCTACTGGCATCACAAAGGGTCATTCAGACTGAGTTTGTTACAGAACCGCTTTCAAGAGCCGCGGTCGATGACAACGTTATCGCTACGCTGAGGTGTTTTCAACTAACTGAATGCAACGCTACGCTAGCGGTGCCGACGTACTCGTAAATAGTACGCCAGTGCGATGAACCTTTTGTTGACCGTGCACAGGATGAGAATGCTAACGTAGGTCCCTTTCAGAGCAGGGCATTGAAGCTTCGATCAAACACATTACACAAAGGCTCATCTACGTACGATATGTTTCACTATTTATCGATAAGTTGTGGTAGCAGTTTTATGAAATTAAGAACGAGATTTATCACATAATACAGCCCTGGTGCGATTGTAATCCAAAATATTGTATTTAATCCAATTTCCTTTTTTAACCGACTTCAAAAAAGGAGGAGCTTATCAATTCGGTGCGTTAATTACTTACTTACTTACCGAATAACTAATCTCAAACTTTAAGATGTATAAGTACTTTGATTCTTGCCAAAATGTATCACTCTAGGTCAACCGGAATAAATGGGAAAGTTGACATGGATATTGTAGCATTTGGTGGTGTTGACTTAGGAAGTGAATTTTTCACACTTTTAAGTTTCTCAAGCGATTGTCAATTTTCAGTAAGTACCCACTACTCGGTCTTGAGAGACGGATCGACATACTGACAGGCAACTTAGTGATCTTTTTGAGGTACGAATCCTAAAAACACGTTGCACCACTTACACCCTTTACGCCAATCCTTTCTTTCTTCCCTTTTTCATGTACAATGAAGTGAGTATTGGATTCATGGTGATATATAATCAGGTGGTGATGATGATATGTGGTGTTTGGTGGAATGTTAGGCTGCTAATGGAGTGTTAGGTGTAGAATGAATATCTAGTCTAAATTAATATCACGAATATCTAGTCTATCCTATTGTGGTTCATATACACAGGCTATGAAGCAAGACTTGCGTCCAATTGTTCGCTTCCGTAACTCTCGTGTTACTCGGACCACCAGCTGATAGGTGAATTATGTCGCGCTGATTGCGTGAGTCACTACCGGATGGTCAGATATTACAGGATAGATAAATAGAGAACACTTTATCGTAGGTACGGTAAAAAGGAAAGCGGAAGGCGTTAAGCATTCTCAAAGTCTTCTATGGGTTTCGTTTGAACGACCAACGAAAAAAATATGATTCCCTCAACTCTAATAATACTCGAAAATACTTTGTATAAATGCTTGCCTTTGTACAAATCCCCTTTTCGGTGCACTAAAGAATTTTTGAATTGAATTGAACTCTGGATATTAATAATGCAGTCATTGACTACACTTTAGCCTGTTGCAGCTACGTAACCTGATGATTAATACAGCGCCCAGTAGCACTCCCACTGGACTGATTAAGGGACCCCTCGGATGCTTCTGTGCCTAGGACATTATTTTTTAAGAGCGATACAACTTTTGCACGAGGTCCCGGGTTCGAACACCGCCTGGGTAAAAAAAAACCCCAGGTCTTGGATGTTTACATGTTTGTGATGTCGTTGTTTCTGGTTCCCACGGCACAGGCTATCCTAGTGTGTGGCAAGAAGGAATGTATGTGCCTGTATGTAAATGTTATGTTTTATTATTCATTGTTTTTCGCGCGGACTAGGATCTACCGACTTGACTGCACAAACGATAGTAAGCACTCGTTCAATGTCAAAAAACATGAAACGGAGAAAATCAATTGTTTCTGAACTAGTGAGGCATGGCGACTGAGTTAAAGACTTCCGCTACGTTTCAGAAAGAAAGGCGCGTTAGGCCGGTTAACATTACAAAAATAAACGATTGCTTTACCATTAGTTCAGCCATTGAATTCGGTAGAACCAATTAATGACTAAGAAGGCCGTTTCAGACCACAAGCCGTTCCTATAAACGTACTCTACTAATGAATTTCAAAAGCGAAGCTAGCGCGTTTTAGGCATGTTAACTTTCGGTTTTAGACAGACTAGGGCTTATGTACTTCATTCAAGAGGAAAGAGTTGCATTACACTCATGTATTTTTCTATAAGTTTGGCTAAGAGAACCCAATAAAAAATTTGATGATTGAGACCGCAAACAAAAGGCACCAGTTGTTAAATTTACCTAATAAAAATCTCAATTAGACTCCGTTAAATGAATTACAACTGTTCTGAATTCTATCATATCTCCACAACACTATGACTTTTTATCGCCTTAAACTATTTCAACAGGTAGAAAGCGTATGAACAGCAAAATCATCCAGACACCCAGATATTCATACACATCAAGGTCCGACCCGAAAGACAATCAATTTCACGTAGTTGAAATTAATACAAAAACGTGAGAAACAGCAACGAAAATCGAGTTCAAGATCACCTCTTTTTATTTAGTATGTAAGCCAGCGTGCTTTACTTAGTAAAGCGCCAACCAACGGTCAGAGCAAAACCGTGGGACAATTCCGGCGAGCCGGTAACTGACCGAAGCGGTTTAACGGGCGCGTTACTGGGGCAAGCGTTGAATTTAATTACACACCAGGGGCCGACGATAAATTGACTGGAACTGCATTTTGTATCGCATCGCGAAGGCAGCAACCTACACTAGTAGCTACATAGGTACGACACAGTACTCTGCCCTGTATTGTGCGCCAAATACTTTCGAATCACTCAGGATTTGGTGCTCGTAATTACGCCCACATTGAACGTCTCAATTTGACTAGACTATGAAAGTGCCGAAACGTCGGAATTTTTTTTAAACGAGCATAAATCCGTGTAAAAACAGTTTTAATTATGTCTAGTGCTCGTGTTAACCTTAGAAAATACTAGACTATGCGGTAAAATCCAAAATGTAAGGGTGGGCCAGGCGTCATTTCTTCGGGTATAATCGCGTATAAATCTTTAGAATCACTCGGGATTTGGTGCGGCTATACGCGGCTTTCAAATTCTAGGTTTGAATCCTAGACGCGAAGGAATCTTAAGAACTTGCCCATAAGGCCTTAAAATTTACGAAACGCGATTGAAACAACTATGAGGAAATATCTAACCTACTACAGCTTGTAATCAAGTGATTTTAATTATTCCATTTACAACGTCTATTTACACCAGAGCATTATTGCTGTTGCGATCCGGATGGAACCGGATATTTCCCGTGCGGGGTGGATGGAAGTGGAACTCGCTATCGCCAGTTTATTTAAGCTGCAAACAGCAAGCACAAATCGGCGCTGCAAATGCACCCGGAGGCTACGTCAAAATTTGGATTCACATAATACGGGAGTGCCCGATGTCGACCTCAAACGGTCTGAATTTAAATTCCATATTATTCAGCGCAAAGAAACTTATAAAGTTCTTCTTTTGGAACGTTAGCAGCAGAGCTATTGGAAGACAAATATTCCCTACGGTTGAAAAGTACATAATGGGCACCAATACGTTGTTAGAACAAATACTATCACGAAAACTTTGTGAAATTTTCAAAATGGTGTAAAACAGCTTTAGTTTTGTATCGTACAATTAATCACTGTGGCATAAATATATGTACAACTAAGCAATGTTTAGTTGTTCGATTAATTCATTAGGTGGTTCGATTCGTTTCCCATTCGCTTCGGCTTTAGTCTACTCTTGCTCTATATATTTATCTCCTCTATTTTAGTTATTTCTTTTACGTTTTTTAGATACATCGATACTGTTCGCTTTCTTATCGGAAAACTCCGTTTTCCAACGAAAACCAAGTTAAGCCTACGAGGTATTGTCAGTCGCAGATCATTTATGGCACTTATGGTGCGCGATGTTGCGAGTCTACGCGAATGCTGGCTCGCGATGTTGCGAACTCACGCGTGCGCTAGCTCGCACCGTTACGCAACGTGGGAATGGGTTTGCTCCTGGTAGTTCGTGGTATTGCGGACACTAAGGTACAGTCGACAGCACATCAACCTTTGCACTCTCAGAGGTTAAATTAGAGACAACTTTGCAACAAAACCGCCAATTACGACGATAAGTCCGCCAATTGTATAACATTACTTAGATTTAAGAAATCATGGTTGTATTCACTTTTCTGGTTGTGCAATAAAGTGTTCTCTACCTATCTATTTAAAATGTAATGCAGTCAGCAGGCTCTGTCGCGCACGGACACGCACAATGGGTAGCTGCTGCGCTCCTCGGTGCTGTGCGTCGCTGTCCGTGCTAGTTCGCCTCCAGATTCCCACGGTGCGAAATTCAGCGCACGATTCAGCGCGCTGTGAGAATACAGCCTAAGCGTGTGAAATTGTTTTTTCGTTTCAGTCCTTTCTATATTTGACGCTCCTTTAAGTTTGCTCAATTCTACGTAGACCTAAGTCTTCCTACGCCCCTACATATGTATCTTGGTCAAGATCCATAGTGGGATTAATACTGCTGGCTAATTAGTAATATCTCGCGGCATGCAGGAAACGGGATCGTCTAACCAAAGCAACATTAATGCAACAGGATTAATTAGTGTACAAATAATTAGGGCGCACAATGTACTGGAAACAGCTGAGCTGATAATGGTTATGTGGTTGATGTATCAATAATTAATTTATTGTGTCTACATACAGACATAATCTCCCGCCTGTTCCCAGATGGGTAGGCCCGTCGGTCGTCCTCAAACCTAATTGAACGGTACTAAGTTTAATCCGTAAAAAGTTGTCAAATAACGAAAAACAATCAAGTGCCGACATAGGATATTATACTAGAAATGATAGGGTTTGTGAATATGGGCGCCGCTTTTATACCACATTTAGTCAAAGAATTCTTAGGACCTCATATTTACAACAAAGTAAACAAACAAATTAACGTCTATCATAAAAACAGCACAGATTGCAAACACGAAGTTATTAAATTGCTACAGCATCTGACGAACGATGAAACTGAAAACCTACTCTGTATTCTTAAGTAACCCTTAAATTCAAATATCTCACTATTCTATTACTAAAAGTAAAATTATTCTTTAAACAAATCCTCTGACTCACACTCATTCATAACACTACTTACACACTCACTCACATACACCACACAAAAAGAGGAATACACTCACCAACTACACTACACCTATCCACCTACTTTTATACAACTATACTAATTTAAGGTAATTGAATCCCAGGACATAATTATATATATGGGTCCTGGGTTATATAGTACATATATATAATATTCTTTACATCAGTAAAATTATTAAAATTTGTATATTAAGTGAAACTAATTGTCTGTACAATCCGAACTCAAATTAACATTGTCACTTCGGTGGGGAATTGGCACTGATTGCTGTAACACAGGTTTTTAACCTAGCACAGCGTCAGAAGCTAATCGTTAATTTTGTATATGGCATTAAGTAAAACCATTTTGTAAAAGCTGTGTACTAATGTTTGTGGTCAATAAAAATATTCTATTCTATTCTATACACGTGTATTAACAATAACAAAAAAAATGACGTTGTCACATAAAAAAAAAGTTTTTTTTAAACCTATTTAGAGGCTAAAAATTCCGTCCATGCCGGGACACGAACGCGAGACCTCTGGCTAACTGTGGTTTAAAAAAAAAGTCCTCAGCACGGGTTAGAACAAAAAGAATATAAAAAAAACAAGTGTTAACAGTTTACAGACTTAAACTGCTTACATATTTATGATATAAATCATAGCACGGTTGAGTGCAGTGGGGTATTAAGCCACGCCAAGTGAGTTCGAGTATTGAATCGGGTGCACGATTAAGTCTGGAAATTCTCAAACATCGCAGCAAAACCCTTGATACCGCTATACCCTCTGTTGAACCTTCCTTTGAGACATAATTTGCAGCCAAAGTAACGGTCAAAGAGGATGTTCTGAAAGTACGCACTCACTTAAAAACATAGTTGAGCGATCAAACACGATACATTCCTTAAAGGGGCAACTAGCTGAGCAATCTAAATTCTTGGACGTTATTTATGGACGTTTCGGGGCCGATCCGAAATACTCAGCCAAATTAATTGCCATCAATATTGCCGACAGCAACAGCAGTACCAAGGTTCGGGGTTTTAAACGCTGTATTCATAAATAAACTTTTATGTACTTAGGGGCACAGGTCTCCTCCCTAACGAAGGTATAGGCTATACTCCACCACGGGGGCCACCCCGTGGTGGAGTATGGCCTATACACTGCTCTTCTAAGCTCTTCTTTTCAGCCTATTGAATATAACTGGATTACTCTTAATTATTTGATGCTCCACCAATCCGGACTTGACCCCCGTGGTGGAGTATGGGCTATACCTTCCTCAGGGAAGAGACCCGTGCCCCTCGGTGAGGACATAATGGGTTGTATAGGGATGATGATGATGATTTGATGCTATTTCACTGTGTCTATGTCACTCTGTCTATAACTGTGTGCGTAAGAATCACTGTGAAATTATAGACAAAGGTCGATCGTAAAAGACGCGCGATAACGTTTTCGACCAGTGTCAGCAATAGGAGAAACCCGTTATCGTTCAACATTTTTTGGAAAGAGATTTCGAATTTGGACACGCGAGTGAAACTGCCACTTTCACAAGATAACAACAGAACCGATAGTTCGAATCCCGGCATGGGTGGAATTTTTAGCCTCTAAATAAATACTATAGGGAACTACCTCAGAAGAATAAAGTAGTTATTAGATTATTAGAATAAAATTTATAGAAATTTCTTTGTTACATTTAACTTAGTGTCTTAATGTGAGTCAATTAAAAAAAAAACAAATAATATAATGTATTTAATTTGCTGTGAATAATCAATAAATCGGACTATTTCAGCACTGCACGTCTAAATTGTTAACACTTTTTGTGCAAAATCTCGTCGCCCGAGATACAGGCCCAGCCTAGTGTGGGGACACGGTCACCACGACTTAATGTTATTTAAATTTAACTGTTAACCCTGTTTATTAGAGAAATTAAACTGTGTATTAACAGTAATGTCCTTTTAACTATTAAGCCACATGCATGTAACATAATTAATTTGGTAATAAATATTTTTTACTATTTTACTTACTTAAATAGGTTTTTAAAAATTGTCCTTAGCACGGGTTAGTGCATTAAAAAGAATAATTAATCATGTGAGTACAGCGATATCACTCCGATGTAAAAACCTAACTGCAAAGTAGGTACTCGGGGCTGCAAGTGATGCGAATTACTTCAGCTAGATGTCACTGCCTGTACGTAATACAGAGAATATTGTAAAGAGGTTCGAAATTTCACTAATGCCGGTGAGTCGCCCATTAGCTCAGTTGGAAAGAGTGCTGGCACGGATAGCCAGAGGTCGCGGGTTCGAATCCCGGCATGGGTGGAATTTTCAGCCTCTAAATAGGTTTTTAAAAACCGATAGTGTTATTTCGCAAGCTGTTGACAAAATAACAATTAACAAGTCACTAACAGCAGCTGATGAATTCATGCTGCAGAGCAAAACGAACCGCATTCCCTCGGTGCTACTGTGTATTTTTGTTTGGCACACACCGCACAGCGCAATGCACTCTGGCAGGCCCAGACGGTACGAAATGTGTTTACTTACATTTAAATTCAATTTGTTAAGCCGCACCACTAGAAATTTCGCTTTGAGTCGTGCAGGGAAAATGCACTAGCTTATTTTTCAATTCTGTGTTTTATAAAAAATACCTAGTTTTTTTCGAGCGGCTTGACTAAACTTTGTTGGATATTTCCATCCAAAACGATTTATTTCGTAAGAGCTTCTTTCAACCAGCTGGCATGATAGAAAATACATATAAATAAATAGAATAAAAATATCTAGTAGAAATACTTACCTGCGCGAAATCTGATAACCCAGATTTTTTTATATAGCCTAGAAACGTCCCACTGCAGAGCACAGTGATTAACACAATCATGTGATTGAGCACACATTAATCCTATAGGCTTAATCACGTGCCCACCACGGATTGGCATTTTCATGAGGTATTTAAACACCTCAGACAGGTTTCATCACGACGTTTTCCTTCAAAGCGATAGTATACAATCTGAGACATGGCAGTGAGTTTATGTTATGTTTTATTTAGAAGCTCGATGGCGGAACAACGAAACGGAAACCAGAGCATCATTTATCGCACACAAAAAGCGTGCACGTACATATTTACCGCACACAGCTAACTCAATAAATGCTGGTGAAATTGAAAGTAGACTTGTCTGTCAATTTGCAAGTCAAATGGCACCGAAGTTGGCATGACTGCACGATAAAATTGTATGCTTCTAGTGCGTTCGCTGCCAACGGCTTCAGTTTAGTTGGTCAGTTGAACATGCTTAATAGCTTGGATTGTCGAATCACGAAATGAAATGAAAAGGTTTTATTCAAAGTAGCACAGAAACTGCGGCTTAATGAACTTCAAACTTCAATTTTTCAATTCAAACTAGGTGTCCATTTCAAAATCTAGATCATTTAGGAGGAATAATGGACAAAAATCTCCAAACTTAGTCTTTTCAAAAGCCCTTAATTAACATAGTTTACATAATTATTATAAAACATAGAACTCATACATTGTACTGGCTTTAAATCCAGACCTCATTGTCATCTAAATAATCCTTTATGTTGTAGTAGCCCATTTGGCAGAAAGTGTGCTTAACATATTTTTTGAACTGCATTTCAGGCAAGCTTAATATATCTTCAGGGATTTTATTATAGAAGCGTATACAATGCCCCATGAAGGATGTATTAACCTTTGCCAGCCTAAATAGTGGGAACACGACCACCACATTCCTTGTGGTTTTCTTTTACACGCAGCTAAATTTGTGAAGAACAGAACTAGAAAATGCCCAATACGTACCTCTAATGAGAATACTATTTGAAAAATATATCAATCAATATCAACACACGGGGCACGGAGTTAGACTATACTCTACCACGGAAATATATATATTCTTTTGTTAGCCGTGTTTGTGCCCCACTGCTGGGCATAGGCCTCCTGCATAACATTCCACTCCTGTCTGTCTTGAGCAGTCATCGCCCATTGAAATTTTATTATAATAATAAAATTTATTATAAAAAAAAATTTGTACCACAATAGAATTTTTATTTAGGTAACGTTTCACATAACTATTAGCTCTTGTTGCTGTGTTTTTGCCCAACAGTCTCATGCATAGAGAATACATAAAATGTTCGTGTCAAGAACTTTAATATTAATATTTAATCGCGAGGTCAAATGACAACTGTGGGACATTTTAAAAGTTCACGGGTCAGGTCTAAGCCTTCTAATACATTAGACTTAAGAATCATATCATCATATGTCAAGATCTCTCATGTGTCATATTTCATATCCTAAACAAACAGCCCCGAATGTGTGCCCCCCTTATAACATGAAATGCAAAATTGTAGATATAACTCACAATAGATCTATTAGGGTTAGTATAATTATTTTCTTAATTAAGCATGTTTTATTCATATGTTTCTGAAATATTTTGATTTATTTGTACATCTACTTCCTTCTCCAATATATTGCTCCAGTCCATCCAAAGGTTGTCTGGAAGAGATCACTTTTAGTGATGAGGCCGCAGTCTGTACTCTTAGGTTAAGAAATAGCTGTGTAATTTCCTTTTTTATGTAGAATAAAGTGTTCTCTATCTAGCTAGATACATGTGAGTCCAGTTCGCTTAGCATGCCGCGCTCGAGAAATGCTTTTCTCTACGCAAAAATGACAATTTCTATGTCGAGCCCAAAATGTCTCGACATTAACAGCGACCGCGACCAAGAAGTCGATCGAGACTTGTCTACAACTGGGTAACATGGCATTGCCGAGATGATTAAAATTTCGGCTGAGTTAGACACTAATTTAGACATATGAGACCGAGACATGCCTGGTACCACCGGAGGTGAAGACAAGGCCTCGAGAGAATAGATTTTACAAGAAATATACACATTTTGTAAATCTTTTTATTGTTCTTGGTGTATTATCAATTCCCTTTGATTTTAGTTTCTTAATTTTACCTTACTTAGGGCCAGTTAGTGAATTGAAAATTTCGCTAAGTAAATAGTTAACTGTAGTGCTGTCTCTTAGCATTTCTCACAGAAGATCGTGACAGAACGTTACTTAAGTATTTAAATAGTGAAATTCACAATTCAGAAACCGGCACTTAGTAGATAGAGCCATTATTTAGTAAAATTATTTACATTGTTGTCATATAAAAATTAACCTTTTTATTTACTTAATATGGCAATAACTACTTTTAGGTAAACAAGACTCAAAAGTCTCGTCTGCCACGGTCGTACTTTGGACATGGCAAGTACTCCTTAGTCTCTCACTCGACATAGTTATACCTATATTAAACGGGTCAAATCGCGTCTTACGAGTCTACCCGAGACTGTAACGCTGCCGAAACGTCGGGAAATAAGGTAATTACGTTTTACCTAATAAATCATCCCGATTTGACCCGTTTAATATATAACTGTGTATGAGTATCGCGAATCATTAAGAAATACTCTCACTCGACGCCGAGAGCGAGTCAAGACGTGCATGCTAAGCATACAGCCTGAGATTGACGAAAATTCTGTCGCATGACATAAGAAGTAATGTTAGTCAAATTCTGACATTTAAGCGCCACAAAACGCGTGACCCGCGCCATTGTACCACTAGATACAAACGTCAAATGAAACATCATCGGCATCCATAGGATGTTCAGACCGTAGTTGGGTGGATCTACACGAATTGTCGCTAATTCGTCATTGTTCTCATTAATCTCTCACAGTTCTCAGCACAACAGAAATGTACTAAGAATACAGTTATTGTCGTTTTAGTATGTAAGTTTGTCAGTCAACTCCAACTAATATAGAAATAAAAATATCTCTAACAACTGTTGCACTGACAACATAATAAGTGTGACACTTCCAAGGACAATGACGACGACAATTTGTGTAGATTCACCCAGTTAGACCACGATGACTGTATTTAGCGCCACCTGCATTATTTCGATTGCTTACCATACATTTGCCTTTTAAATCAAGGTGCCACGATGAAAGTTAGATTTTTCCGAATAAAGTAATTGTCCAAGGTCTACCTCGACAGTGATGCGGGTCGTAGGTAGTCCCCACGGGTGAGGCGTGTTGTGTTAGTCCGAAGTGGCATTCGTTCGTATAATAATTCGTTATTTTTACTCATTCACGGGCAAAAGAGGATCCAAACGTATTATTTTCAGGTTTGCTTTAGCTGAACAGGATAGCGCGGACATGTCCTGCTCGTCGTTTGGACTTTTTAGGGTTCCTTCGTTAGCGCAGGCAAGGACTAAGTGGTGGTCGAGAACTGGCGCGGTGGGTAGGCCGATGACGCCGAATGGCAAGGTTAGCAAAGCATCGACGAGGTTGGCGTGGCGGTGAAGAGGCATGCCCAACAGTGAGCGTGCTCTGATTGTAGTGCAAACAGTAAAGTACAACAAACGCGGCCATGTCTTAGTCCGAACTCCCACACAGAATTAAGAAAAACCGGTATACTAAAGATATACATAATGATAAAGAATTCTTAATTTACGTAGCGGTATGGAAACCTTGGTGCGCGAGTCCGACTTGCGCTTGGCCAAAATGTTATAAAAAATACCATCTCGTTCGTTTCGATAGCAATCCTTGTATGCCCCCACTGCCAGGGCACTGGTCACTTCCTGTATCGCAGGAAGGTTAGGCCATACTCTATCACGGGGGCGAAGTCCGGGTTGGTGAAGGATTGTAAGACAGTGGCGGGTCTTACTGTCAGAAGTTATCAAGCCGCCCATCACATGACAGCCGGCACCAAGAGCTTAATGTGCCTTGCGAAGCACGGAAGCGCTCGGAAACTTACCACTAGTGGTATTCAGGGGACGTTCACCCATCCTACATCTCGTTCGTTTACTGCTCTGTTAAACCATTGCTGGTTTATCTTGAAGCTAGCGTCTTCGGATATTACAATACCATGACAATGCCATGGATTCAAATAATAAGTCGAGCACCTTCAAGACTTCAGCAGTCGGGTTTTACGTTTTTGTATTGTAATGAAAACTTTTTTACACGAGCGTTTTCTCCTGTCACGCTTACGTTTCGTGAGGCCGTGAGACGGCGTGTCGCACCCCGCATCTATCGATTCGCCATTGCCTCAAATTGGGCACTTACCCGGTCATTGGGTTATAGCTTATACAGGGTTATTTTTAAACAGCACAATTCAACTTCAACACTTCAAATAAAAAAAAACCAAAGTCCTCAAGACTGTGTTTAGCAACCACTTTAACAGTTTTATATTTTTCGAAATGTCAGGGTTGATATAATTTCATTAAATGCGCTCTACCATACGCTCTGACACAGTTTAGAACATCCTACGTAGAATAAAATCCAGGCTATTTGACACATATGGTTTTAAACAATATTCAACAAAGAGCATCATCAACGTATTTTATAAAATAAAAAATTTGCAAAGTTGAAAGTTATCGCAATGGACTCTAACCAATTTTTTTTAGGATCTAGTATTTTCTACGGTTAACACGAGCACTAGACATAGTTAAAACTGTTTTTATACGGACTTATGCTCGTTTATTATATTTTTACAATTTTCCGACGTTTCGGCACTTTTTCAGATGCCGTGGTCTCGCTTTTAGGATCTGCGCTTTTTTAATAACCTGTTTTTTATACGTCAGAAACAGGTCACGTAACTAACAATGGCGAGTTGTAAGATAATTCGAGTCTGGAGGTTTTGTTAATTTTTCTCCAAAATTACTAGATCTTGAAATGACACCTAGTTTGACTTGTAACGTTCATTAAGCAACAGTTTCTGCGCTACTTTGAATAAAACCTTTTCATTTAATTTCATGGGAATGTCTGAGATTACCTCAGCTATTTAAATTATTAATGGGATAAGGCCTAGGATAGTATTTTGATGTCATTTGGCTTTTGACAGTAACACTATGTCGCGAATAACAATATTGTACTAAACCTCCTGAACATATTAGATGAGTACAACTAAATATTCATATCAATAAATACGTAGTACATGCTATCATGATCCAGCGTCCTTATCAACTGATCGGTAAACTTTTTGCACTTTATGGCAACATCATTATTTTGTAATCTTGCCCCAGATAGGACTTATCTGCCACGAGCGAAAATGCTAACAAAAGGATACAATAATCATTGATACCTTTTATGATTGCAATGGTGAGTAATAGGGTCGAGTATGTATAAAGTTCGAAGCTAATTTATTGGGTGTTGTATTTAGATGGGCTATGGAGAATATTCTCAGCGAATATTCTTGAAATGACGAGACCACACAAATTTAACGTTAGGTTGTGATTTGTAATTTAACAAATTGATTTCTCAATAAAAATATTTATTTTTAAAAGTGGATATGTCACCGGAAAATAATAAGATCCGCCAGTTTATAAATTTCCTAGGAAAATTATTAACTTTCGCAGGATTGTATACGAGAGATATATTGTATTATCTTACGACCACATTTTCGAAAATTGATAAACTTACCAAATTCAAGCGTAAAATAATAAGTAAGCCTGATTGGTTCAATAAGTCACGTGTTCCTGCTCCATCTAGAAATATCGTTGATGAAGTCAAATTTACCACAGAGCTACGAAAGTTTTATAGTGGTCATGACCAAAATAGTAAGAAGTCGATTAAAGTCTAAAATTAAAAAAGTCGTTAAAATTATGTAAGACTATATGTAGCTAAAACTTTGGGACGTCGCAATGTTGCAAACCGAAATTAGGTTCGAAGTTCGAAGATTGTAGCGGGGTTTATTTTTTGTTTAATTTTTCGTTCGGCGACCGGACCGCTGTGTAGACGAAACGGCCGTGAACTATTCTGTGCAACAAAAAGCAATATGAGCCGGCGTTTTGGCTGGTCTGTGGCCGAGACTTGCTTTTGTGCGCAGACGGCGAAAGGGTCGCCTTGATGTGATCAAGCTTTAAACCATCCTTAAAATGGGTAAGAATCTTGATTATTTCTTTGTTTCTAATGCCTTTCAAGGTAATCTAGCCCCTCTTTAGTTGTTTTGCTCGTGGTCTAGTAATTTCCACCTTTTTTCCAAATTTTATTTTGCATGACGCTTGCGGCGACGCCGTCACGTATAATTTGTATTGGCATGATGGTACTATCGTTTTTGTGGTTTCTTTACAGTGGACCTGCCGGTCTTTTGATGGACCATTGGTTTTAAACCACCGGTGAAGAGCGCAGGCAAGAAGCCAGCTTTGGTGAGTTTACCAGATTTATTGGATTGACACGGGACACGTTCTTTTGTAGTTATGTTCAAATTCGCCTAAGTCTTGTGTTATTTTGTTACCCAGCTGGCTACAGAAGGCGTAGCACTCGCCTGCACCGTCCTGGAAGCGTGCCACGACCCAGGACGATGTAAGTACTGCATTTTTTTTCTACCATGAGGGTAGATTTTCCTTGAGGCTAACGAACGTTTTGGTTCATAACTTCTAAATTAATGGTGCTGCAGGCAATTGAGTGGCATAGGAATATTAGTCGCTGCCCCCCGCATCTTTTACATATTAAATCATACGAAATTACTTAATATTTTCTGTTAAAATGTGATATTTATGTTTCACATACATTTTGGTCTGTAACTTGGAAATTAATTGTCCTACAGGCAATTAAGCCGCATAGGAATGTTTGTCGCTGCCCCCCGCATGTTTTACATATTGAATCATATAAGATACTTTAGTATTTTCTGTTAAAATCTGATATTTGTGTTTTGCATACACTTCGTTTTATAACTTTGAGATTAACAGTGCTGCAGGCAATTGAGTAGCATAGGAACGCTGGTTGCTGCCCCCTGCATCTTTTACATGTTAAAACATACGAAATTACTTAATATTTTCTGTTAAAATGTAATATTTATGTTTTACATACATTTTGGTCTGTATCATAGAAGTTAATTGTCCTACAGGCAATTAGGCCGCATAGGAATGTTTGTCCCTGCCCCCCGCATGTTTTACATATTAAATCATATAAGATACTTTAGTATTTTCTCTTAAAATCTGTTATTTGTGTTTTGCATACATTTCGTTTTATAACTTTGAAACTAACAGTGCGGCAGGCAATTGCGTGGCCTAGGAACGTTGGTTGCTGGCCCCTGCATCTTTTACATGTTGAATCATACGGAATTACTTAATATTTTCTCATGAAATGTTATATTTATGTTTCACATACATTTTGGTTCATAATTTCTAACTTTATTTGAATATGACTGCAAGATGCTGTATTTTGAAAGTTGTTAGATCAGTTAACTTATTCCCGTTTTAGTTAACCCATTTATTCCCTTTAAGTGGGAGTGTACAATTTTGTCGTCTCTGCCTTTCAGGAATACACCAGCAGGGCGTCTTCTTCTTCTTCTACAACTTCTGCTACTTCTACTTCGTCCTTCTTCTTTCGTCTATTCTTCTTATTATCTCTGGGTTTTATTTATACCCTGGAACCCAGGACAAGCGGACAGGCCTGAGCTCTCCGGTCTGCTTGCGGGTTCCGTAAAGTTACTTTTTTTGTTTTGCGGCACTTTAAATAAAATTTATGATAACCGAAACGCAGGTTTCCACGTTTCGGTAGGATGTTCTTTAACCTTTCTACAATAAAACTTTAACTGAAGCGTTACCTACTAAGTGGGACTTTTTTGAATTTAGAATAATATAACATGTACTATTACATAAGATGTACCTTTTAAGGTTGTTAAAATAAGGTGATAAAGTGTAAAGCACATTTAAGGGACGCGGCCCCTCAGGCCCAGTTTTTATTTGTAACCCTCATTGGTTTTTTTTTATTATACCGTTTGTGAGGATTTTTCTTCTTTTATTTTAACTCTATTTGATTTTACCTCCTTTAAAAAAATATATTACAAGATGGAGCGAGCGGAGCGAAGCTCCATCCTTGAACTTCGGGTGTTAGGTTTTTTTTATATAAGAGGAAAAAAAAATGGGTCCAGAAGAACAAAATCATTCATACAGAAAGATTTTGAAGTTAGGTTTACAGAAAATTCAACAATAATTTTCTCGAAAACTACGCATCTCCGGCAAGAATGGATTGCAGGTAGGTAATCGAAACTGATCAATTTATACTACTTTAGCAAGTTTGATCGTACCTAAGTCTATGGACACAAGCATTGCCACTGTCGACATCAACCAATCAAAGAGCAGTGTGTTATTTGCCGTATTTTATAAAAGCGTAAAATAAAAAGCTCTTCTGTGATTGTTCGAACTGTTTAGAATCTTACGAATGGATATCCGTTAGTTTATAAATTAACCACGAGACTTCGCAAATTAATAAATTTGCGAAAATGTGGGCGTAAAATAATACAATTTATCTCTCGTTTACAATCCTACGAAAGTTTATTTTCCTAGGTAATTTATAAACTTGCGGATCTTGCTATCTTCCGGTGACAGATATATAACATTCTTGTATCATTTATAATGAGCGAAACAGTGTAAGCGTAAGTTTACACTGTTGAAAGTATAACCGCTTTTGTTTGCTGTTTTAAGAACGTTTGAATGATTACAATTAATACCTTAGTATTAATTTAATTAAAAAACCAAAAGATCCTTTATTTTTCCAAAAAACCTACAACAAAATTAATACTTAAAAAAATCCTAAATATAAGGAATTTCAGCACCCCGTAAGATTATAGGCATCCTCCAGTCTCTTTCAACTATCTTTATCTTGCGCAAGGTTTTGGCAGTCGTCTGTTTTGGCCGTATTGTCTATAGTATTTTTTTCCATGAATACGCTCAATATTAATCAATAAATAAACAGTCGAAGTGGTCCCTTCACCCATCTAGACTTCTAGAGTGAGTGAGGATACCACTGGACGCTGTATAAATCATCTCATTACGCAGATGCAAAAAGACCAATTATTAATCAATAAATAAATCAGTTGGTACACGTCTACTACTGGCGGCATAACGGTCTCCCCCGAGCCACGCTATTTCTTTTCGTCCTCGGCAACCCCATCCAGCTATTGCGCTTACCGAGTAAGCTGGTTTATAGTTATATACCAGGCGGGTCTAATCGCGATAGGTAAAACGTAGTTACCTTAATACCCGACGTTTAATGCATAACTATAACCCGACTAATATATAACGATATATTGAAGATGGAAATTGAAAAATGGTTTAATTATCGCAAGAAAATACAAAAACAACTTAAAATAGACTAAGTTAATTACTTAGTTAATTAAGTGAATAGATACGCTATGCAATAAAAATATGAGCATAGCGTGTCATTAAGAAAGCTTTAAACTAATTAAACCAAGGATTATACATATCATGCGGAATATTCTCCGAGAACATTCTCCCCCGCCCATCACTAAACGTGTAGCGCCAGTAATCTGTCGGTCAATAAACATAATCTAAACCAATGGACATTCTGTTTCTTTTATTAAGTAAAAAAAACAAACTGTGCTCGCTACGTTTCTGTTTTCCGATAGTATAATTGTAGTTATTTCTCGTCTGTAAGCGAGAAAATTTATTGTTACTTAAGGGAAACTTCTTGAGGCGTGTCTGGCGACCTTAATAGGAAATTAACCTGAATCTTAAGTTCAATGAATTAATCAAAGTTTCCGAATGAGACATACGATAGGAAGCGAATGAGCAGTACAGTAATTAATACTCAATACTCAATAATTTATTGCATTCCACAAGTATATACAGATAACATAACTTAAAATATGGTTCTTTGTGGACCCTGTAGGGCACGCAATATTATAAATTATAGAAGGCCCTTATAAACTAGGCCTATGACATTTTAATTCAAATTATATTGTGCTATTATCAAACATTACTATATATATATATATACACATATATACATATATGTATACATATATATAGTTACACTATTTTAATAGCACACATGCTTCTTAATAATTCTTTTAAAGTTATTTTATAAAATGTCATTACAATTTTTTTTTTTTATCGATAACTCAATTTACTTATACAATTATTAAACCATTTCTTGTTCATTACCAATAAATTTCTATTGCAATTAAGATTAATCTGTTATAATTTTACTTCTTTTGTAGATTAGTTGAATGTGTTATCTTCTAGGTATTCCTCTATTTTATAATAACATCTTGTGATTAGTTCCTTTTTTAGTGCTTGATTGAATTGTTTATCATTGTGGATTTCTTTAAGGTAGTTTGGCAGCTTATTAAAGATTTTTATTGACGCTGACAATGCGCTGGTAGAGTGAAGCTTCATTCTTGACTTGGGTAAAATTAATTTATTGTTATGTTTTGTTCTTAATGGCCTATTTGCTGTGTCTTGTCTTCTTGTATATAATTCGGGATATTTTCTTACAAATTTGCATATTTCTAATATATATAATGAAGGCAACGTGAGTATATCGTACTTTTGGAAATAGGGTTTGCAGCTATCTGTTTTACTAATATTTGCTATAATTCTAACAAGTTTTTTTTGCTGTGTAAGAAGTTCGGGAGCATCCGTACTGTTTCCCCACAGAACAACACCGTAACTTAACCATGAGTAGGCGTACGCGTAGTAGGTTACTATTGCTGTTGCTGTGTTGGTGGATTTTTTAACTTCACGTAATGCATAGGCAAAAGACGATAGCTTTGATTTAATTTTTTGGACGTGAGCCTTCCAATTTATATGTTTGTCCACAATTAGTCCTAGTAATGAAAACTCGTTAGCTACGTCTAGTTTAGTGTTATTATAAGAAAACTCTATATTTAGGGGGGATTTTTGGCGTGGATGAAAGGACATTATTTTGGTTTTTTGGAAGTTAATTTCGAGGTTGTGATCGGTTAGCCAATTATTAGTTTTGTCTATCATTGTAAAAAGTTTAGAATTTATATTTGTATCGTTCTGACAGGATGTAAGAAGAGAAATATCATCTGCGAACAGTATGCACGTATCATCAATGTTCTTAGGAAGGTCATTGATGTATATCAGAAACAGCAAACATCCGACTACGCTTCCTTGAGGAATAGAGGCGTTTATAACTTTGGCGTCTGATCTTATGTTTTCAATGCTGCTGTTTTCATAATTGAAATATTCAATTTCTACCATCTCTATCTTTTAAGTAAGATGCAAACCAATTGTGAGCCAAGCCGCGTACTCCTATCCCATATAATTTATTTAATAAAATATTATGTTGTACTTTGTCGTAAGCTTTCGTCATGTCTAGTAAAATTCCAATACCATATTTCTTGTTGTTTATTATATCCAGTACTGCCTGCATATATTTGAAAACCGCTGTGACTGTAGAAAGTTTCTTGCGGAAGCCATATTGGCACTCGTTTAGGATATTGTATTTTTCGCAGAAAGAATATACTCTATTAAACATAGCTCTTTCAAATATTTTAGATGCAGTGGAGAGTAGTGTTATAGGTCGGTAATTATTTGGATCCATTCTATTATTTTTTTTGTGTATTGGTTTTATAATTGTATTTTTTAAGTAATCTGGAAAGGAGCCTTCTCGGAAAGATTGTTTAATGAGCATGGAAAATGGGACCGTTAGTTCATTTGCGCATTGCCTAATTAGTGATGGTGGTAGCTCGTCTACTCCATGACTATTCCTATTATTTAAGTTTTTTATGATTTTGAAGACTTCACGGCAGTCTACTGGCCGGAGGAAAATCGAATTTTCTGTTGGATGTATGACGGAGCGTCCGATGGGTGCGTTCTGCTGGTCTGGGGATTTATTTTCACCTATGGACGAAAAATAGTTATTAAAGGTATTCGCCACGAGTTTCGGCTGTAGTATTTGTACATTTTCAGATCGTAAAGTTATGTTGCATTTTTCTTTTCTTCTTTTTTTATTTGTTTTTTCATTGATGATACTCCACATACATTTGGTTTTATTGTTAGCTTTTGATATTCTGTTTATGTATTGGATTTTTTTTGAGGTGGCTATTGTCCGTTTGAGTATTTTTTCGTATTTTTTAAAATATTTTGTTATAACTTCATTGTTTGTTTTAATTGCTATTATCTTTAGGAGTCTTTTATTTTTACAAGATTCTTTAATACCTGTCGTCAACCAGTGCTTTTTATAATTTGTTTTTATTTTAACCATTTGCTTCGGTATAGTCTTGTTTAGAATATCTTTCATAATACAAGTAAAGGAATTGTAGTTTTCATTCATTCCTTTATCTTGTTTTATTATTTCATCCCAATTTATTGTTTTAAGTTTTGATTTAAAATTATCTATATTTTTATTGTGAAATAACCTTTTTTGTATCTGCCAATTAAGTTTTTTATTGTTTTGAGGAAAATTCATTTTAATAATTGTACCCGCGTGATCTGAGAAGCCCAACTCTTTAACTATCACCTGAATCTGAATATTTGTGAAGTTAGTAAAGATTAAATCTAAGCACGTAGACGTTATTGGTGTAATATGTGTGGGATCCTTTACGTGTTGTATATAGTTATATTCTGACATTAGATCCAAAAGTTGATTTCATCTTTTATTGTTTTTCAATAAGTCTATATTAAAATCTCCACCAATTATAATTTTTAAGCTAGAGTACTTTTTGTTTATGTTTTGAAGTATTTGTTCTAATTGTTGGTAAAACAGTTCATCGTCTCTTCCGTTCCAGTACATTGTAATAATTAACATTTTGTCTTAGCACAATTCGGTGGCGCATACTTCTAATACGTATTCTATTGACATGTTTGTTATATCTAATCTATCTATACTATCTATTTGATCTTGCAAGAGGATACAAGTGCCTCCGCCTTTTTTTGTTTCTCTACAATACGATGCGGCTATTTTATATCCGCTGAATTGAACTAGTTCCAATTTTTCTTTGGTTAGCCACGTTTCTGATATACATACAGCTTTATACGTAGGGTATTGATATAAGAAGGCTTCCATCATATCTCGCTTGTTAAAAATACTTTGTGTGTTCTGAAATATTACTTCAAATTGTACGTCAGTATTTTCGAAATGTATCGTTGTTTATTTGTTGTTCTTTCTGATTGTCCAAAGTGTTTCGCTTATCATTATCGTACATGTTTTCGGTGTTTGTGTTCTGGGAGTAAAGGTTTGGTTGGTTTCGTATGTTCGTATGTTCTCCCTCTATGTACAGTTGATTATTGCGTATTACAGCGTGTAGCCCCTTGCGTCTTGCTGTAATCATTTCTTGTGTTAATGATTTTCTATCGTTCCTTGCTTTTTCGTCAAGGTATTCAGACACCGCTAGTGGGGTGCCTTGAAAATAAAATGCGTGATCTTTTATATATCTGATCATTCTCTTGCTGATGAGATCGATGACGAGGGGACGGTTTTTATTATTGTACCTGCCTATCCTATGGGTTTCTTCTATGTATCCCAGAAGGTCTACGTTTTGTATATCCCGAAAAGCCTGAACAACTCTGCTATGTAGTTCATATTCAGTTTCCTTGTGGATTTCAGCTAATCCGTAGATCACAATTTTTTTATCATTGTTTTCGCACGAATGTCTTAACCCCGAAGTTAATTTATTTTGTTTAATATTTTAAATTTCTTCTTTCATTTTTTCATTTTCCATCTCAAGTTTTCTTACTTTTTTTTCGATATTTTGCATTTCAATCTTCCTTTCGTCATTTTGAGTACATAAGTGGTCTATCTCTTGTTTAATATCAAGTTTTATTTTATTCATTGCTTTATTTATTTCTGCTTGGATTGTATTTTGTAGTTGAGATATTATAGATCTGTTATTATCGACAAGTTTTTGGGAGATGAGATCGCTCAGGTTTTCTAGAGTAAGTGGCGTCTGTGAAATGCTCCTTGCAGAAGTATCACCGCATATTGTATCTCCTAGACAGCTTAAGTCTTCCGAGAACCCGGATATATCAATATTTGCACTAGTGCTTTTCTTCCTTTTCGTTATGTTATCCGATGGAGAAACTCGTGGGCATGCCACTTTATCTAAATTACCTGTTTTCGGCGTTTTGCAGTGACACCCAGGGCATATCCATTCGCTTCTGTGATCTAGTGTCATGGTGTTGTAGTAGCGTTGTATAGAGACATTGGCGCAGTCTAGGTCGTACGTGTACTTGCAATTAAAGCACGTGAGATGTTGCCGCTCTGTGATGTCTTGTTGGCAACCTGCGCAAACTGGGTTCGCTGCACTTGCCATATTAACCTTCCAACGGTGTTATTTGTGATAAGACAGTGAGTAGAAAAAACAAAAATAAAAATATTTGAGTAGGTGTGGTGGGTTCGATATCACGAACCCACCACACCTACTCAAATACCGCTAAGCCAAATTGCTTGGCTAACAATTGTGCGAAAAATTGGTTTGCCTTGTTCGGATTTAGTTTAACTCGCAATCGACGGTAGCTTGTTTGTTTATATTAGCGATCAATAACCTCTGTAAACCGGCCGTTGGAGAAGATCGCGTATTTTGTTGTAGAATTTAAGTTTCCTCTAATATCTTTTGAGCCTTTCGAGGTATTGAGATTCGGTCTTCACTATTATCTAGCTTACACTTTTGGCATCACTTTACACGTAAATACTGTGTTTAACACTCACTTTTAACTATTGTTTTTTAACGAAATTGGGGAACAAAATTAAAACGATGTCACTTATGCGACGTGCGACATGCGACTTTTTTTCTTATCTTATCGAGAACACATTGCATTTCTCGATAATTAACCATTTGATTTAGTGCCTATTATAAAATGGATAGGATGAAGGATGAAACATTTACGATTATATCGAGCTGATGTGACTCATTCATGAGACCTTCTACCAATAGGGGATCATGTATTAATTAAGGGCGAGATAAAAATACCTGAAATCGACGTTGAAGAATGTTGAAGAAATAATTCGAAAGTAGTAAGTGTCACACTCTAGTCGCGTAAGTTTATGTATGTAGAAGATGCTTGGTTTATTTATGCTATATTGAAACTCCCAGACAAAGTAAAGCGGCGAAATTTCCATGTATTTATTTATAAGGGAGTGTGAATTTCTGAACAATCTTGTTCGACAGCGAAAATGACGAGTTCAACGACTCTTTATACTACTATCAACTATAATAAATTGACGGAGGCACCAGCTGTAAGCGATATTGCTCTTCGGAATTTGGCGTCAAATTCCACAACGACAGGACACAATGAAAATTCTGATACATTCAATTTGATATCGCATTACCCGAGTATCACTGAACTCTGGCGAGTGTTTTCCGAGCGAGGTGAACATTATTGTTTTTGTCTAAAGTTGAGCATTGTGATATAGCCGAAGGTCAATTTAGGGGGGGTCTTTTATTCCCTAGTTTAGGAGGACTAACGCGTCAGATTAGGACGTTGAAGTGGTAATTGGCTGGTAATGAACGTCGAAGAACCGATAGCCGATACGGTACAAAGGTTGTCGAGTGAAGACCACAAATCGGCAAACGCAGAGTAAGACGATAAGACGAACATAGTTCATGATAGTTCATGAATTTGCGAAAAATTGTCTAGTTTAGGCATCTAATCTCAATTTTAAGGTTAGAATCTTGGTTACTAAATTGGACAAGTAAGAATAAATAGACTGTATAGGGTACGCTCAACAGGCTAGTATATGATCACTAGCCCCATTAACTTCTTATCCGTCATGGGCACCACTGTATTTATTTATCTTAATTAGTTGCTCCGGCAACAGGACAATACACACTTTAAAATTAATATTTCTACGAAATAACAACATAGAAGCACAACCTAATTACGGGAAAATAGGTCGCTCGCTATACATTAAATTCAGTTTAAATGTTTTATCATAATCCGGCACTAATTTAAGTTTCAAGTAAATTTATTTTAATAAATTCACAATTTTGATGTTATAAACAATTTCCCGTATGTGGTGGTAATTACTTTTAGGAGCTGTCAGGTGGCCAAATAGCGTACAAAAAGCAGCTGGCAGTTGTTTGTTACAGATTATTAGTGTACGAGAAAGGAGGCTAGTTTAGTTCTGCCGAAAACTTTACAACTAGGTCGCAGTTGTCAACACACGCTGGTCCACCCATCGCACTTCCCGACACACCACCTATACCGTGGTGGTTAACCAGTGTTGCCAGACGTACTATAATTATCGTGCATGTACGATTATTAGTATGATCGTACGCATAAATAATTTGCAAACTTCCTCCGAAGTGGGATGAAAAGACCTGATCCAGGGCTTCAAACTCCTCCAAAAATATAAATTCATTTCTGCAGCTGCGGACGTTGAAGTGAAAATATCTTTCACATTTCTCGACTTCCGAAAATTGCATGTACGATAATTTTCGAATATCGAAACGATAATGCACTCGCACTCATCTGGCAACCCTGCTTAACCCAGCTGGTAACTTTTAAACGATTTCCGAGTCGAAGAACTTGGGTAACCTTTTTCTTAGCAAGTCGCTTCCAGCACCCGTCTGTTTGCTTTTTGTTCTCGTTAGTCGAATCCTAGACAGTGCGGTGGCAAGTTTTTAATTACGCTACGCCCACTCAAGATTGCTGTCTCTGCAATGTTGAAACGGATCGTTGAGTGTCAGATAATATTGGGGTTTGTTGACCCTGAGCTGAAGAATTAAATTGGAATTAATTTAGCCGCAACAATACCAAATCTGTGAAAGCCATTATTATAGCTTTGTTATAGACATCGGAGCTCAGTACCTGAAACAAAGCAGATAAGAGGATTAGATCTAGTAATTCAATGGTCAGCTGGGAATCTTGGTGTTGTGGCTTCACTCCAGCATTAATGTAAGTAAATGGTTACATTAATAATGTACAGCAGAAGTTTTGTATCAAAGAACATCAAACTTTCAAGCAGCCAAACAAGTTTTTCGCCCTAAAAAGGTGACAAGGACGTACATATACAATTAATTGGCAACTTCTTATATTAGCGTCAAATTAAAACCCTTCAGATCTCTGGATGTATTAGCAAGGGGGAAGATAAAAAGTACCCGTGGAACGTTGGATATCTTTAATATAATAATAATAAACTCTGGAACAACTTCAGGTGTGGTTTTATTTGTAGAATATTTTAATACTCGTAAAAGAGAAAAACTGGATAAAAACGGATAAGCAGGTAAAATAGTCAGGTCTGTTCGAAGGGTATAGTAGTAATGATGAAACATAAGGGAAATCGAAGAATGTGTGACGTAATTTAAATATTTGATAGATAGAAAAAGAAATAAAAATGGTGTGAAGAGGTTTGCACCGTCACACCCGAAACCCGCGTGCGTACATGCCACGACTTATGAACGTTGATGAAGCAAAGGTGATGTGTCAGGATCATGGCAAGTGGCAGTCCCTGGTCTCTGCCCAACCCTTTGCGATATAGACGTAAGGTTCTGGTATGGATTTCTGGAATAGCAGAGTAAAGAATAATAGTTCATCAAAACCCTGTATACGGTGATCCTAATAAATAAAATAAATGACTTGATATCCTGAGTCTCAAACAAGCCAGACCAAGTCGCCCGTTCGGGCGCTGCCTTGGTCACCACTTAGCGAGACCCAGGTAATTCCACCGGGATTGAGTGAAATTGCACAACCAATGCAGGTAACAGGGATCAAGCGTGGCTGGTTATTTGGCTAAGTAAGTTTGCTCGCCCGTAAGTCAATTCCGGCGTTGTTTCCGCCAAACAAGCAAACTCGATGTATTATTTTGGTTCGTTCCGGATCCTTAATGAGTTATTATTATTGCGTTCAGCTTATTTTTGCGTATTGAGAGATTAAGGTCACCGTAATAATTATCGTACGCGAGAAATAAATGAGCCATAAAGGGGCCATTAAAAAGCGAGTTCATTTTTATTTCACAAGCCCTCGACCTAGTCGAGATGCTTTCAGAAGGTAGGTAGGATCATTTAAATAAAACCCATCACGCGATAAGCTTTTACGACTGTTTCCATAAGGAAAATCCTTGGACAACACCGAAAATGTTCCTATACAACGCAGGGATTGCATGATCGCATATCCGAGCCGTAACAACGAGTTTAAAAGACGAGCAATGAGCTTATCCTGAGACACCCCATATTGTATAGTTATATATTTAACGGGTCTAATCGCGATTATTTATTAGGTAAAACGTTACCTTATTTAAAAGTGACTTACGTTATCAACCCTTGTATGTCCCTGCTGCTGGGGCACGGGTCTCTTCCTGCCTCGCAGGAAGGTTAGGCCATACTCCACCACGGGCCGGGTTGGTGGAGGATTGTAAGACAGTGGCGGGCCTTACCGTCAGAAGTTATCAAGCCGCCCATAAGGCCTCTGACATGACTTAACGACTGCCATTATATGATAGCCGGCACCAACAGCTTAACGTGCCTTGCGAAGCACGGAAGCGCTCGGAAAAATGCCACTAGCGGTAGTCACGGGACGCTCACCCATCCCGTACCTGACCGCGCCTGTTGTTGCTTAACCAAGTAATTGATTCCAATCACTCGGTTCGCCTAGGCCACGAGCGACTACCCACAATAATTGACTGTACTCGCCACTTCAGTCTACCCGAGACCACGGCAACTGTAACGTCGGGAAATAAGGTAATTACGTTTTACCTAATAAATCATCCCGATTTGACCCGTTTAATATATAACTATGTATGAGTATCACAAATCATTAAGAAATACTATTAGATATTGTGTTTGGAAATAACTTGTTCCTTTCTTATAATTTTATTTGATATCGTTTGTAGATAGATAGAATATTCCTATTGCATATACACCAGCAAAAACAAGAGACTTAAACAATAACATAGTACAGTACAATTTGTATCTTCTAATAATCTCGCGTCTCAGTATTTGTTATCTAACTCCTCCGAAACTGCTTCTCCCATTATTATGTTTCGTTTTGTTAATATTTCTTTGTAGGTTTGGGAATAGGTCGTAGACTAATTAAAATGGCAAAACAATGTTTGTGCGGTGTTCGACCTCCGCAGATATATATTTAAAAAAAAATATAAATATTTGCTTAAGCCAGATGTCGCTGCCTGTACGTAATACAGAGAATAGTGTAAAGAGGTTCGAAATTTCACTGATGCCATTGGCTCAATTGGTAGAGCGCAGGCACGGATAGCCAGAGGTTGCGGGTTCGAATCCCGGCATGGGTGAAATTTTTAGCCTCTAAATAAGTTTTTAAAAAAATACATACATACATACATAACATCACGCCTGTATCCCAGATGGGTAGGCAGAGACCAGGGACTGCCACTTGCCACGATCCTGACAGATCACCTTCGCTTCATCAACGTTCATAAGTCTTTGCATGCACGCATAAAAAGTGCCGGTTCCGGGTACTTTTTATGTTCCCCTTTGCTAATACGTCCCTTGGTCGACTTACGTCCGCCTGGGACATCCCTTAGAAAAATACAACGAAAGAACACCAAATTAAATGTTAAACTCTAACCGACTCGTTTCCGGAGTTGCGCATTTCAGAGAATAAAAACCCTCTGTATGAAAGTTGTAATAGGACATGCGAATTGGAGAGAAAAAACGAGAACAAAACTTTTCAACAACTCCCGGCTACAATGGTCGTTAGTTGACGGAAATTACAGAGAGCCATCGCTATTGCCAGCTATTGGAGGCCCCAGGCGATTCCATTCGGAACATTCGCCTGTTTCGTGCGGCCGAGTTCAGAATTGGATCACTCGATAGTTTTGATTGCTTTTCGCGTAATGCCTGCCGCGGCCGTTCCATCTCGACGATGCCTCCTAGTGTGCTATTAATCGGGGTCACGTGTCATAAAACTACCATTTTTAGTTTGTCACTAACTTTTGCCCGCGACTCCGTCCGCGTGGAAAAGATTCAAGGAACAAAATTTTGCAACCCCGTTCCCTCCTTTAAGGGTTAAATTTAGAAAAACGGCGAAACACGTGTTCAATCAATTGTGTTGAACAGTATTTGTT
Organism: Yponomeuta sedellus; assembly: GCA_934045075.1. Classification (NCBI taxonomy): domain Eukaryota; kingdom Metazoa; phylum Arthropoda; class Insecta; order Lepidoptera; family Yponomeutidae; genus Yponomeuta; species Yponomeuta sedellus. Next base: position 15,288,771 of record OW203736.1, on the reverse strand, counting down.
TTAAGTTTCAAAAAAGTATTAGACAACATTCTTTATACCTCACATGCAAATTTTGGCAACGCTTTTCGCCCCCTTAGGCGTTAAATTTCAAAAAATCCCTCTGTGCAAAATTTCAGCTTCCTAGGTCCAACGACTTGGGCTGGGCGTTTATGATTGAGTAATTCAGTCAGGACTTTGAATTTTATTTATATAGATGACTATTCGATGTACCTACATTGCGCCAAGTCACCCTACTTGTTAATTTGTGGGTATATCGACTTTGCGATGTACTTCGATTGTCATACAGTAACTATAAGCTCGTTAATCATCTCTAATAATAGATTCCGAAAGTGATACATATCATCACATCATATAACACAAATATTATAAAAGCGATAGTTTGAGCGTGTGTATGTTTGTTACTTCTTTACGTCTAAGCGGCTGGAGCGATTTTCATTAAATTTGGTATGGAGTTAGCTGACACCCCGGATTAACACATAGGCTACGTTTTACTGCAGGGAAATATCTTTTACCGTTAATACACAATTTATTTTTTTCTAATATACCGCGGGTAACACCGCGGGGCACAGCTAGTTACAGATATATCACCGGACCCTGGTTTTCTTAAAGTTATTTAAATAACTGCAATGGTATACAAGCTGTTATCTCGACTAATAAAACCCGAAGTCCTACAACCGTTCAGCATAAAATAAATAAAACAGAAGATATATTGCATTGAAATAAACAGACCCAAAAAGGGGCTGTAACTGCTACCTAAAGAATTCTAGCAGCCATACGTTTATACTTACGTATGGCTTTATGCTCTGCGTACCCCCATTTCTATTCAGTGGCGTACAAAACAACACGTCGTCCAATCCGTCGTAAACACTATAATGTCATTACGTTTTTTTTCGTTCTGTTACATTAGTAGAAAACATTAATTAAGCCCTATACAAACGTATAAGCCATGATCCTTAATTAATAGGGCTGCATGAATAAACATAAGCCTGCAGAAGATAGAAGACAATAGGAGCTGTCCTTTGCCGTACTTCTTTTCAAAGCATTCAGGCTTCTATCAACGTCACATCTCGCGGGGATTTCCCACGAACTTATGAGAAAACTTGGCGGGAAATTAAGTTCCAACACAATGCAGTCGGGAACTAGGGATGTGAAAGTTTTGAAATTTAAAAGTTCCTCCTGGAAGTTGGGCCTGCTACTGCGGGCAGGTATTATTTACGTTCCCGCAGAGTTCAATGGAATCTTACAAGGATTTTACATCCGCTTAATAGAAATATCTATTACCCGGACTCTAGAAGCAGTAAAAAGTCACGTCCAAGCTCAGCGACCAAGACAAGAACATGTAGAGGACGTGGCCACACGATTCACGAAAATAAAGTGGAGATGACCCACTCATCTCAGCGCCCCCTATAGTACAATTCCACCGAACTGCGATCCCCAACCCTCATGCCCAGCGTGGGGTTATGGGCATTATCCCCCCAATGATGGCACAACCTTGCGCTCATTAGGGGTGGGCTATGTCCAGCAGTGGACTAGTATAGCCTGACGACGACGACGACGGCGCACTGCGATTAAAATATCGTTGCGAAAAAATATCGCAATTCTGTGAACAAAAGAAATACGCTAGAATTCGCGCACTGCGACAATAAATAGTTAGGAATGTAAAGTCGCACATGCGAAATTATACGTATTTTTGCACCCTACGAAGCAGTATCGAGCCCCGCGACATTGTGCAAAGCATCGTAAGGCTAGGTGAATGATGAGACGCAGGCTACGCAGCACAGCGCAGCGCAAATTTTGTAAAGCATGGAACGTCATTGAGCTACGTACGCTGCGGCACGTGCGACGCAGACATGTGTCTGCCCTGCTCTGCGTCTCTGCGCGACGCGTGCACGTCGAGGCGTGTTTACTAACAATTTTGTTGCAATGACAAAACATTTAATTGAATTAGTTCGCTATGAACCTTGTTTGTATGATACAAATCATCCAGACTATTAAAAAAATATATTGAAAGACTTATTATGAATGAGAATTGCCAAGGATTTGAGCGAATAGTTGCGTCGCAGCATGCGGAGGGGGCCTATGTCTGCCTCAACTGCCTTGTCCTGTATTAATTTTAAGTGCTCAGTTATGTTTTAGTTAAGTTTTATATAGGTACCTAATACTAACTTATGATAAATGTAGTAACTTTTATATATGCCTGAAATAAACGATTTATTATTATTATGTACTGAACTTTGTTGCGTCGCCTGCGTCTTAGCATGCGCCCAGCATAAGTGCAGCGGTCAGTCGACTTGCTAAGTGAGTCGGAATCGCTTACGCCTACGCTACGGCACCAGCCGAATGCCGTCTTTCGCGGTGGCACAGTCTTTTATGTATTTGTCCTCCTCTAATTCGCATGCGATAGTGAATCGTAATGCGCGTAGGAATTATGAATTAATTAGTCTTTTGCGAATTTATTTCGCACTTTACAAATCGCATGAAATAAATGTGATAGTGCGCGCAAAACCCTAAAATGACGAGCAATGGATGAGATTGTTATAGGACCAATGAGATAAGCGTGACGGTGAAGAGCCTTTATGCACAACAGTGGACGTTTTTCGGTTTGGTTCTATACCCCTTACTTGAAACTAAATAACACCAAAAAGGTAAATTACATATTTGAAGAAAAACGAAGTAAGCCTTTGCCAGCACTATCACTATCCGACTTGTTATAAATAGAGTAGCATAGAACGACACTCGAGTTAGAAGCAATAAACAAATGGAAAAACAGTTTGGCCAGTATCCTTGTAACCGTCCGGACGGATCGCTTGACTGGTCGACCGATCGCTCTTATACGTACCAAAGCTGACACTGTGACCCAATTCCCGAGCAAACCTGGGCTGTGAAATTCTTGCAATAAATTTCACCAGAAGTACACTTTGGTATTTCTCATTGCATTGATTGTAAACTCTCGTGGGTTCTTGAGCTAGTTTTAAACTAGATCCTTCGAGCTGTTGCAAAGGCGGCGTCGTCGTGATTTGGCAAAAGAGGTAAATGGACTCTTTTTACCCGACTGCAAAGAGGAGTATTAAATGCGCATGTGCATTTGCAATGCGTATTGTACATATATGTGACCCATTTGTTGGACAGACGCTCTTAGTTTGGCCGATGCAAAATTACATGAAATCATTATCAAGATGCTGTTTTTGACCGATGTTGATTATTGCATTCTGTCAAGTCTTTGTATCGTGTGTCGAAGTCAATAGGTTTCCACTGGTTTTGATAATTTGATATGCTATAAGTTCAATAAAATGGAAGATAACTGCTAACTTCAGGATTCGTCACTGAAGTCTAACTTCATTCACATCAAGA